>CM040240.1:7698260-7735233 GCA_022545495.1 Chrysanthemum lavandulifolium | reverse complement strand
TTATCACGGAATAGTTTACTTTGATTGTTGGCGGTTAGCTCCCGAGCAGTAAGATAATCAACTTCGGTGAAACAACAATAGTCGGCGATAACAAATACCACTTGGTGGTTACGGATATCACTTGGAATCGTGTGATCACTTTCCAAAGTAAACTATTCAACCACAATGCCCCGGGTATCACGAATATCTACTTGGGATAAGACCAAATGCGGTTAGAGAATTAGGCACAATTCTATAACCCGCCCGCTGTCGATGTTTATGTTTTACGTGTGTCCTTCATGCATGTTCGATCTCCTATTTATAGGAGGTTACTCTTGACCGTTCAATAGAATTATAGTATTAATCGGCCCATTAATAGCCTCATAATCATCCCATTATAGCGTTAGTGGTTACATGACCAATTAAGCGTGGTCATAATGATGCGATTATGTAATCATCATTTATCGATTTATATCGATTGCTTTCATAGTGCTTCGATGGTTACACCGCCCGATGAAACGCCTGCTTCGATGTAAACACAACTTCAGTGAGATACCACCGAAGGAACAGCGATCTGGCTGGCATCTTGCCCGGTGGAAACACCGATAATCGATGTTAACCAACATGATACTTTCACCAAGCACTACTAATACATACCACTATTAGAGTCGGGTGTTCATGGACCTTATGGGTGTACACTCCGTACCTCCCAACCCATTACAAGGTGTGAACCATCCCACAAGTGCACTAAATTTTCCAACACAAACAACCACTGAGGTTAATATAGGGGATGATGGATACCGTTGGCATAAGTATGGCCAGAAAGTTGTGCGTGGCAATCCTAATCCTAGGCATGTATTCACTTAATATTCAAATAAAGATCAATAAAAGCAGTTGTTTAATTCATTAGGGGGTGTTGGAACATATCTTTTTTCTTAATGCTAATTGAACTCTTGAAGTGGCAATAATCAGTTTTTGATGTTGGATAATAAGTTTCATACCGGAAGGCAACAAAATAGATTATCTAAGGGTAAAATTAAATTATTTATCACCCCTTCATTTAGCCGAATTTGTGTACTCTCTTTTTATAAATATTTATCTATTAAGTCTCCTTATTTTGGGGTCAAAATGTGCTTTTTGGTTATTTATCTATTAATTTCTTAAATATTGATATTGCTCAATATTGTATCACATTCAAAATGCACAATGGAACACCCCATAAAAATTGAGTCTTGGGCAAATCAATTATCCATTTACATGAACCAGGTGGTATAAACCGATAAGAACGTATGCAACTTATCGACCCATTATTCAGGAGTTATTACAAGTGCACAAGTGCTGGCTGCACCGTAAAAAACACGTAGAGAGAGCATCCCATGATCCTAAAGCTGTCATAACCGCATATTGGTTTCAGGTTAAATTAAATGCAAGTGTTTTTAGTAAATTAAACACTTTATTAACTTGGTGAATTTTGGTGTTTGAAATCCGCCACTTCCTATAATTGCATATCTATGTTGATGTCAAAGGAAAAAAATGTCTCACCAATGCAAGTATATAATTGTAGTTTTGGTCATCACTAGCGTTGTTCTTGCAGCTGTTGCGCTGCTATGTATATTTGTTCTTGAATTCGTAAATGGTTTTGTGTTCTAATAGAGATGGATTTATTTACTTGAACTACTATAGGAAGAAAACACTTGCTCCCCCATTCATTGCGTCCAACGCAACTTAGTACAAGGGAAATTTTGTGGACATTGTTTGTAGATCATCATACAACGTATACACACCAATTTGTAAGTTACATACTTATACTAAAAATGCAAGAACTAAAAACAAGAGTGCCTGGCATTTTTATGTGTAATGGTCTTTGTAAAGATACTTGATTATTCTTACTCGTGGGAATAAGTGCAAGTTTTGAGCTATTTGTAAAGATCTTTGTCAAGAACTAAACCCAAAGACTTTGAGTTAACATCAATTTATGTGGGGCATTTTTGGGGGATTGCTTAAATCAAACTGTTTTTAGTGCTTACTTATACATTAAAATATAAATAGTTTTACACCCAAAAACTCAAAACCGTGGCAACATAGATGGAGTGATCCCAATTACATGATCAAGGTACAATGTAAATAAGATGAAGCTTCTTATAATGATTCCATGGTGAACGCGGTATTGTGATAAAATGGTATACATTAAATTGATCTTTTATACAATGATCGCATAATTTAATGACAACCAACATATTAACAAACCGATTGTAATAGTAAATATATGCGAATGTGGTAATAGGTTAGATGATATGTGGTGTTCAAGGCATACTGTGCCATTATGTCAACCATCATTTCTTCAAAGAGAACTTCAGCTAAATAGTTTCAATATTTTAGCAATGAATAACATGCTTGAGTTTATAAATTCAAATATTTAAATTTATATGCTTGAGTTTATAAGTAGTTTCAATATTTTAGCAATGAATGAGTAAATTTATGTTGTATTATATAATAATAATAATAACAACAACATCAACAACGATGACAACGATAATGCAATTAATTTTTAAACTCACAATATGTAATATATAATACGCAAACTTTTTTGTTAAAACCCCAGCACGGGAATTATAACTAGTAATTGCATATGAATTTTTTTAAAATCTAAAAATATGCATATTTATCTAACTTAAACTTATAATTGCATATATATCCTCTCAAAGTCTTAAAATTACATATATATACAACTTAACTACTAATTGCATATATATCATTTATAAATCTTCTTAATTGAATATATATCCTTTCTAAATATTTAATATGTCATATACCAAAATAATTATTGAATATAGTTTTAAACTCTAACTTGTGGTAATTAAAATTCTAAAAATAGCAACAACATTTATTTCAAAGGTGCGATGTCCCGATATTTAAAATGAACCAGATAAACAAAAACAATATATGTAGACAATATTTAACCTCACAAAAAAGTCACTTTATAATATGATTGTTATATATGTTTAATAAATAAAGTATGTTTTCAACAAAATGATAAAATACTATCAACATGTTTATAAATAAAGAAAAAATACTTTTTGTATTATTATAGTTGTCGGGCTTGTAAATTTATACTAAATAGTTATTTGAATATATATGACATATATAATGTTTATAAAAGATATATATTAGAAGTTTTAGTTGAATATATATGTAATTTTGAGCTTATGCAATTATAAGTTATATGTATAATTTTGAGCTTTTGAGAAAATATATATACAATTCCCTCATGAATATTTGATATGTATGTGGTGAAAAAAGAAGCAAAAGAGTCCACCATGATGAGACACCACTTCTCCCCACTACTATAGGCCTATAGTTTTGTATCCATATGATTACTATAATTATCAACCAAACACATTTAGTAAATATTATTTTCATTTCATTATTCCAAATCAATATATCAAACACACCCTTAGAGCATCCATAATGCAAAATGTTTTAACGCATATCATATTTATTGAATAAGACTTTGAGAAAAGACTTAAAGTTTATCAAATCTTTTTAAATAGCTTTTTATGTAATACAAAAACCATTTCAAAAAACTTAATGAAATAGTGAAAAATTATCGTTAGTTTATTTATCGGAGATTCTTAGAGCACACGGTATGCTCTTATGTGGCTCGCCAAATGCATCCCAAAATTACTAATGGCTAGCCAAATGACATATCATCACTTGTGCCATTCGTGAGCCAAAAGTATTTGAGTCATTCGACTGGCTCACGCCATTTGTAATGTTTTGTGTTTTTCTTTCTTTCTTTTTTTTGTATTGTGAGTGAGTAGGTATTTTTAGTGAGGTATTTTGTGGGACTCAATAACATGTTAGTGCTGTCTTATGAGATGGGGTGTTTTAGTTATTGTGTATTATTAGGAGGTGTATGATGTGACGCTGAGGTAGCATACCAATAACGTGTTAACGGTTCCTCCGATACCTTGTGCTGTTAGGGTAGCCACAGTCGTGACCCGGGTCATCCCTTGGCACATCAGCTTTCTCTCTCCGATGACCTGATACGATCAAGTTGCCACAGTCGATGACTAAGTTTAAAAATAGAGATAGAATGAAAGAAAGAAAGAAAGAAAAAATATGTGTGTAATAATCGGTCGAATTTTAGACCGATTATTCTTTTTCTCCTTGCTCGACCGATATATGACCAACATCCCACATCATATGTGAGCGGCATCAAAGTCGGTCGACCTAAAGTCTTGACCGATTATTTCAATCCTACTGTGTTGAGCCTTACACTTTGTTCCCGAGTTTAATGAGGAAAGAAGAGTAAGTGTATGAGAAGATGAGGAGTGGAAAGAAGTAGAGAGTATTGTATTTTTTGTGTTCGTGAGTTAAGGAGAAAATAAACGAAGGCATAAATTTTTTGTGTTTCTGAGTTGGAGAGGAGAGAAAAGAATAGTATCTATTTAACAATAATACCCTTCATACGCAAATAAACTTGATTTTATAATATCCAATCAAACATACACTTTAAATTCATCATCAAGATTAAAACAAAAATTAAATATGCTCCAAGTCAAATCAATAAACCAAGTTTAGCGTTAAACACAGAAATAAAGATAAATGTCATGGTTTTCCAAGACGATGATAAGTTCAAGTCGAATTCATTTCGTCACTTGACCCTATCATTTTTTTAGCAAGTTCACCCGCATATTAAGAGGGCAACTAAATAATAGTCGCGCTTTTTTTGGGTGGTCCGCCAAAAATATAAGAGCACTTGATAGGACATCATCATCTAAATCCAAAGTTTCTAGTTCCTTGTAAATTTCTTCCCCCGTGTACTCACGTTGAAAAGCTCTTCCCAATATAACATTAGTCTCTCGTAAAACGACATTACCTTCCTTTATCGCATCAGCCACCACATGAACCGTACTCATAATATTCAAAACAAAATTGAATATAGTATGTTTCAATAATATATTACGCAACTGAGAAGAGTATTATTGCAAAATGATGAATGATGTATACTTGTGATTATTTTTATATGTATAATGTTTAAAAAGAATCGGCTGCAACAACAGAGTTTGAGAAGAAAAAAGAATGAAGTATATATAGTGAATGTATTAGGTTAAGGGTATTTTGGGTACATACAAAAAGCCAAATACGTCATTTATTTCTTACTTTCCTTTACTCTCTAATTCAGGATGAAAATTTGAAGAGTAATTTTGGTGTAAATTAGTACCCTTTACTCTCTCCTCTTCTCTTAAAAAATCTTAGAAACATGATTTTTTTTATTTTTATTAACATCCCAAAACTTTCATTTACTCTCCAAAAATAAACTCGAGAAGATAGCGTTAGTCCCAAAATCAATGCGCCAATACCAACAATGAAAGCACCGACTGACTTGTACGATTTTAAAAATTAAAGTACCCGGTGTACGATTTATAAATTGCAGTTGTATCATGTATGAGTGAAATGATGGACCTGACTACTCACCATGTGCTATTTAATGCGTTTACACGTATTTTTCAATCTAATGAGTTTACACGTTCTTATAGTCTTTGGGGTCTTTGTTTAAGTTTTTCTTTTTTAGCCTTTGTGAGGTTCTTAAATTATACACTCAATGTAAAGTTGCATGAATGTTTTGCATAATCTTATTAGCTTGAGGTTATGAGCTTACAACAGTGGAAGTTTATAGATTGTGTGGCTTAATTCATATGGGTGTTTACTAATTTGAAGATAACAAAAATACTTTTATGCCTTGAAAATTGAAATATCATTTTATATGTTGATATACGCTTTGGTCATTTAAAGTTATCAACTATAATGAGCTAACTGATATGGTAGACATAGACTTAAAATTATGTTATTTATTAGGGGTGAGCATCGGTCCAAATCTGACTTGACGCGAAAAAACCCGAAACTCAAAACCCGAAAAACACAAAAATCCTAAACCGAAACCGAAACCGAAATTACTCGGGTCGGTTGGGTTTCGGTTCGGTTCGGTCGGTTTTCGGGTTTAAGTCGGTTTTGGTCGGTTTTTGGCCGGAACCGGACCGACTCGACCCGACCCGACCAGAACCGAAAAATCGAGAAAAATATAACCCGACATAAAACCTACTTTTGTCGGATCGGGTTGGTTTCGGTCGGTTTTTCGGGTCGGGTCGGGTTCTCGGGTGAGATGCTCAGCCCTCTTATTTATAAGTCATACATTACTTATAAAATAAAGGGATAATAACTTTAAAAATTATCATATTTGTCCAAAAATCTCTTACGGGTGTCGAACAATTTTTTCTTGTATGGGTCTTGAACTTTCAATTTGGACTTTTGAGGTCTTTGTGACATTTGGCCTTCACATTATTAAAATCAATGGCAAAATGTCAAAAATCTCAAAAGTTCAAAATAAATTTTAGTTCCTCAAAAATCCGAAATTGAAAGTTTGGTACCGCAAGCAAAAAATTTGTTCGATACGAAAAGTATTTTGAAGAAGTGTGATGATTTTTAAAGCTATTACCCCTGAAATAAATTGCCAAGCTTAAAAAATGAACTTAGATAAACAAAGAAAGTTGTATAAGTATGGGTCCTGCAATTAGTGACTTACAGAAAATATATGTTAAAAGGGGTGAGTTATCCATACCCTCCCATAGGGAGGGTATCGAATAATTGCATGCATCAGAAACTTGTACAGTGTGCATCACGGTTTGTACATTTTGACTAAAAACCTATGTTGTCACATCATAGGGAGGGTTTTTATATCATATCCCATGTTAAAAATACCTTTTTATTGAAAATGCAAAGCTTAAGCAAAAAATAGCAAAGGCAAGAATACACACCATATGTACGCGAGTGTGAAATGAAGCAAGCATTGAATGTGGTAGATTAAGGGGACTAAATAATGAGAGAGATAAAAACTTGTTAAATTGGGGATAGGATTCTCTCAAGTAGTATACAACTTGATTGATCAAGTTGTATAGTTACAAGCCGTTGCATCAAATGTTAGATCAAATCAAAAGCCTATATCAAATCAAAGTAGTTTGTATCTTTTTATCAAGTTGTATAATACTTGAGAGAATCCTCACCCGTTGAATTGGAGCTAACATTCTACATGAATTGTGCTATATTGACTTTAAATGCTACCATATGTACTCTGAGTTTTTTGAAAGAAGAATAAGTTGCAAAAATCGGCCTTGTAGTTTGGTCAAATCGCATATAGCATGTGACGTCCTTGTGGGGAAACTTCGAATCCTATTTCGTCTTTGATAAAACTAAAATGACTAAATTAATCTCTTCTTTTATTTTTGTATTATTTATAATTTTCTTATAAAAAAAATACATCATTATCCATAGGTTTATACTAGCATTATACTTGTGCGTTGCATCGCACAGTTTTATCAACATCATTAAGAGAAATTTTCATTTCTTTACCATTATTTTGGTCTTTCTGAGGAATCCAATCACCGTCCAATCTGATTAATCTAATGGTGGGGATTAACCTGGATTTAATAGATAAACCAAGTCCATTTTTTTTTTTTTTTTTTTTTTTATTCATCTTTTTGTCTTTTCTTTTAATTCACGTTTTCTTAAAATTCACGTTTTTAAATTCACGTTTTTTTTTTTTTTTTTTTTTTTTTTTTTTTTTAATTAGCGTTTTTTGTTTGTTTTAAAATTCACGTTATTCACGTTTTTTAATTCGCATTTTTTTCGCTTTCATACGTTTCCGTCTGTTTTCATGCGTTTTCGCCCGTTTTCATACTTGTTTTTACGCTTTCATACGTTTTCGTCCATTTTCATACGTATTCATCCATTTTCCTACGTTTTTGTCCGTTTCATACGTTTCGCCCGTTTTCTTCGTTTTGTTCATTATTCATACGTTTTCGTCCATTTTCGTCCGTTTTCGTCCGTTTTCATACTTTCTTTTTTCGCTTTCATCGTCTTCATCCTGCATTTTTCATACATATTCGTCCATTTTCTTACGTTTTAGTCCGTTTTAAATGTTTTCATCGTTTATGAATATCACAAGTCATATTACGTGATATTATGTGATATTGTGATATTGGATGATCACAAGTGATATTATGTGATATTCAGAATATAACTTGTGATATTCTAAATATCATGAAGTGATTTTCAACTAATGTTTTGTAACATCAAAATCGCAATTGATATTGAGAATATCACAAAGTGATATCTAGAAAATCACAGTGATATTCTAATATCGCAAAGTGATATTCGAATATCATGAAGTGATATCTGAAAATCACAGTGATATTGAAATCTCATGAAATATATAATTTGAATAAGAACTACGTAGTTTGGGGTAATTGTTAAATCTTATTTTATTGGCTTATGAGCTTATGTGATTTTGGTTTATGTTTCACAAGCTTAATTTGCTTATTTTGAAACTTATAAAAATATGTAAGTTTATATTTACCACGTATAAAGATAAAATGGTTAAATTTTGGTTTAGAGTTCATACATATTAAATCCGTTTTAAATACGTTTTGATCGGTTTTAAATGTTTTGGCGTTTTCGTATGTCTGCGAATATCACAAGTGGCGTTCGTGATATCACAAGTGATATTTTGAGTATCACAAATAATATTACGAATATCACGGTGATATTCGTGATATCGAGATGACCAACAAGTGATATTCGTGATTTTACGAATATTACAGTGATTTTCAACCAATGTTTTGTAACATGAAAATCACAAGTGATTATTAGAATACCACAAAGTGATATCGAAAAATCACAGTGATATTCGAATATCACTTGTGATAGTCGATTCGTGTAAGCGTGAAAGCGGACGGCGTGAAAATGGATGAATCGTGTAAAACGGACGGCGTAAAAGCACGTTTGAAAATGGATGGCGTGATGAAAATTTGACAGCGAAGAAAACCGATGAAAGCGGACGGCGTGTAAAACGGATGAAACGGAAAACATATGAAAATGTGAAAACGGACAACGTATGAAAATGATTTAAAACGTTAAAAAAAAACGTGAATTAAATAAAAGCGTTAATTTAAAAAAAGACAAAAAAAATGTGAATAAAATAAGAAAGGAAAAGGCGAAAAAAGCACTGACTTGGGTTTCACGGCACCTTCTTAACAGGTTAATCCCGTGATTATATCAGATGGGTGGTGAGATTTGTCACTAATAGCGTTAATTTATGTGTAAGAAAATAAAGTCTCGCATGATTAAATATATATCTTTTTAACGTTTACCAACACAAACACATTTAATTTGAACCTTTACATCGTATTAAACAATAACCAATTGGCTTTTCATTATTAACATTATTTTCATCTTCTTTATTTCTCAATAATAATTACCAAGTAAGTGCAGTTAGTGGTAAATTTCAAGCAACTTGATCACTCAAAGACGACCTGATATGGCCCGGTCCGGGTCCTATCTAGCCCGAACAAGCCTAGTTTGACTTCTCGTTCAAAGCCTGACCGGTCCGGGTCCTACCTGATATGCTCGACACAATAACTGGCTTGGCCCGCCTGGCATGGTTTGAACGGTTGAACCCCAACCTGTCCGGTCCATATAACAATAATAAGACGACATTCAAATAATTGATTGATCTTACGTATTACGCTGTCATCATCCTTAATAATCCTTACGAACTTGACACGTAATATTTCCGGTTGTTACAATATTTATATGAATGGATACGGGTTTCATCATAATCTAATAGGAAAATATTTGAAGGCGCAAAAAGGCGTGCCTAATTTTGCGCTGCTTATATAATTCGCTCGTTGAATTGTGAAGAAGTGGTTCATTTAATACAACTATTAAATTGTTCTTGGCGTATATTTAAGCTTGAAATTAAGCATAACTTTTAAGTATACCAACACTTCTCAATCTAATATTTTCGGTTGTTACAAAATTTAGTATAATCATTATCCATATACCATCGTAATGTACATCACAATAAATTTTGTACGTAAATTGAAGTTGAAACATGGCTAATGACACAATATCTTAAAGTTGGCTACTCACCAATAGTTGCAATTTTAGTTTAATGCATTGTCTTTTTGTTGGTTTTGAGCTTCTAGATCAACTCGATAACCCCAAAGAAGCACACGTGACCAACCCAACCCGTCTGTATAGGGTCGGGTTGTGGGTTAGTTTTAATTCTAAAAGCCCGGTAAGTGTGACAATATAAGACCACTAAGCAGTCCATGGCATTGATTGACACCTTAGAGCATCAACTTTTATCAACCGAAGTTACAAAGCCTTAGGTGTGAAAACAATTAAAACCTCCTATTATATTTTTTAAATGGCAATCAACATATATGTTTATCATTTTAAACATTTCAAAAGCAACTTGAATGTGCAAAGTTAAGACTGTAATGTACACACTGCAAGTATCATTGATTGTGAACATGAGGCGAAATAATCAATTCTCTAAATCCGTGTGAGAGGCGTGTTTTCTTGTTATTTGTTTTTTTTTTTTTTTTTTAATTTATTTCCTTTTGCAAAAAACTGAATTATATAAATAACCATTTCAACAAAAGCTGAAATGTAGAAAAAGAATTACAATACAACTGATGCTATTTAGTTAACATGAGAAATAAAATTTCTGACACTTAACCATAATACATGAACATAGAGTAGCCCTTTATGACTCTTTATTTATAGAGCTAATTCTAGGAATACCCCGAAAGTACACATGTACTTATAGGGATGGCAATGGGCAAGAAAAACCCGCAACACGCGAGTACCATACATAAATAGGTGAGTAAAATCGTCATTTTTCACCCACGGGTGGGTTGTGGGTGAAAATTTGTACCCATTGGTAGATGGCGGTGGGTGGCGTGTGAGACATCTGGATCATGCGGAATGGCCATGGCACCCATTTAAAATACCCATCGGGTATACCCGTCAAAATACCCGTGGGTGTACATAAACCCTCAAACTAAAATTAATTATAGTAATTAAAATATGTATGATGTAGTTGGTATACATTTAATAGCTACCAATTCTCAAAAAACACATTAATCTAAAAGTTTCTTTTGAGTTTCAAAAGGAAAAAAGGAATATGAAACATCAAACAATCAATGTTATATACATATTAACATGTATAGTCTCAATCACAAATCAAAATCTCAATTCCTCTCTTTGCTAAATAAGGTCAGTTCGTCCCTTTGTTGAATACAATCTCAATTCGTCCCTTAGTTGATACAGTAATAATTTATCATGAATACAATAATAAGGTTTATTTCCTCTATCATGAATTCGTCTCTTAGTTGAACGCCAAGAATTTTTGTTTTGCTAAAGATTTTACTATTTTGCTTTATCTCTTTAATGAACAAATATGAATGTGATTTGGTGTATTTATGTTTGATTACTACTTTCAGACATGTGTTTTAAGTATTTTGTGAACTTGGTATTTGGCAAATTGATTGGTGTCTCATTACGTAGTGTCATCGTTAGTTTTCATATCATGATTTTATAATTTTGTTGCATAACACTAACCCGTGGGTTTACCCATGGGCAATAAATACATGCGGGCATGGGCATAGGTGGAAAATTTTACTCATTGACGGGTGACGGGTGGGTGACGGGTGAGAAAAAAAACTACGTGGGCGGGTGACGGGTTCGAGATACCCGTGCCCATTACCCACGGGTGCCATCCCTATGTACTTACCCTGTATATCCCAAAATAATTTCATTTCTCAAAATGGCCCATGGGCGAAGGTCACTCTAGAAAGCTTGGGCGACTCTTATAAATTGGTGACACGTGTCTTACACTAGTACTTTTCAAGTAAATACATTAGTACTAGTGAGTAAGCTACTACTGTATGCATTTTCTTGAACGACTGGGACCCACCATACCCGGGGCGACTTGTTTTTTTGTGAAAAAATCAAACTTCATATACATTACACCATTAGTCCCCAATACATAAACAATTGCACCGTAGGTCCCCAATAAATAACCTCCGTTACTCCCTAATACATAAACACCGCCGACCACCACCATCGCCACCCAGCGCCGCCACCACTACTAATTGACTAAAATACCCTTGTGTTCTTCCT
Organism: Chrysanthemum lavandulifolium; assembly: GCA_022545495.1. NCBI lineage: Eukaryota > Viridiplantae > Streptophyta > Magnoliopsida > Asterales > Asteraceae > Chrysanthemum > Chrysanthemum lavandulifolium. The sequence goes on along the minus strand of CM040240.1, from coordinate 7,723,224 downwards.
CTTTAAATTTCTTCTTGAAATTTCTTTTTTAGGTTTTTGCTAATCTCTGTTTAGCTAGACATATAAGGAATGTTTGAGTTAATTAATATCAAAATGATATTCAATTACGGTGATTTTAGAGATGAATAAATTTTCATTAAATGCATTTTTGATTTAAAAAAATTTTGTGTTCATTAATTAAGACTTATCTTTCTTGGGTTAGGCGAGATTATAAAAGAAACCATTCTTTTTTAATTAAATTTCATAACATATCCAGATTCCTAGCATCATTTAAGGACCCGATCTGTGAGAATATTTTCAGATTCATAAAATTCATAAGTTGTTCATCCCCTTTGGTTGAGTTGGTGGTTATGACAACATGTAATGACCCAATCTATTAATACATCCACATTTAATAAAATTCACCACGTCAATTAATTCATCCTAGCGAATGATGTTCACCACAACGATTACAATTTTTAATTCATCATCATATAATTCATCCACATCAATTAATTAAATCGGGTCTTGTTAAATGTGGATGAATTAATTCATCCTCACCACATCAATTAGAGTTTTTGAAATTAATTCATACTCAACGAATGATGTTCTTACATCAATTATTTCATCCACATTTAACAAATTAATAGACATGTCCTTAAATTAATTCATCATCGCTATTAATGTGGCGATTTGCTATACTTGTATCACAATAAAAATCATTACTTCAAGCTTTAGATAAAGCTAGTGATGTGGTGATTTGCACCATGCAACAAAATAAAGTTTTGCGAATGATGTTCTTGATTTTTGCTGGGTTTGCGTGTTCTCGAAATTTTTTTGAGAAGACGACCCATATAATTATTGAATCACAACCTGCCGGAGAAGATGACCCATATAAGCACCACCACCACCACCGTTAGTCCCCAAGTTTATATATTTGGGATTTAAGTTTATGGGAATTATAATGGAGGTTGTGTTTGGTAGCTTCAAGATAAAAATAAAGAAATGTTGAAGATGGGTGGTGGTGGCGGAGGTAGAGGTGCGTGGTGGGTGGTGGCGGCGGTAGAGGTAGGTGGTGGCAGTGGGTGGTGGTGGTGGCGGTGGTGGGTGGCGGTGGGTGGTGGTGGTGGCGATGGTCGGCGGTGTTTATGTGTTAGGGAATAACGGAGGTTATTTATTGGGGACCTATGGTGTAATTGTTTATGTTTGGCGACTAATAGTGTAATATATATGAAGTTTGATTTTTTAAAAGACAAAAAACAAGTCGCCTGTTATAGTGAGAGATCGAATCGTCTGAAAGTACATAAAATCTTAGCTTACACACTAGTCTTAGTGTATGTAATTGAAAATCTTAGTGTAGAACAGTGTCACCAATTTATAAGAGTCACCCAAGCTTTCCATGACCCTTAGCCTGGGGCATTTTGAGAAATGAAATAATATTGAGTCACATGGGTTAAGTACATGTGTACTTTTGGGGTATTACTAGAATTATTAGCTCTTATTGTACGCTACACAATCTACTACTTTGGAAGTTGGGCAATTTATCTTGTAAACTTTGTTGGCAATGTAGAAAGAAGACGTTAGAACATCCGCAATGCATTAAATGCATACTACAATTAATAAACTTGGAAGAATTTGAAAGAATGACTTGAAGTCTCTAAAAAAGCTTTTTAAGAATAGTAAAAACCTATTGTTAGTTTTTGCATTGGACATGCTCTTACTTGAATGGTTGGACCGGCATTTGCTACTGTAGCTATCTTTTTTGTGTGGCTATCTTTTTTGTTAATACTAAGAAATAAAACAAAAAACATACTATAACAAATATAAAGATATACTACAAATTTAAAGTATATGTAGCACTATATCCCCAGCGCAACATACAACAATTGGAAACCATGCAATGGACTTGACATGCATAATGTAAGTAAGATAATCTGTTTAGAAACATAATCAAGTTAAACAATTATAGTTATCAACATTTACGCAAGCAACTACTACAAAAAAAAAAGGTATTTATCAACTGGTCTCGGCAATATTGTGTTATATATGTCAGACTTCGTGTGTTTAGAGATGTTGACTGCACAAAATGTGTTAAGCTGTCACCAAATGCTCATTAGGAGGTTTATGCGTATAAATGTTTTTTTTTGGTAAAGGGGAGTAATCCTGCACCCTGGTAAATATATTAACCAAAGAAACGTTTAAGTACAATGGATATGAGTGAAATCCCATATCTCGGTAGATTACATAGGCATAAAACTTACATAACAAGATACTTCCTATTTTACAACAAGAAAAAACCACTACTCAAATGATAACATGGGACAAAACGAAGAAAATTACTTCCTAGGACATTGAAGCTTGGTGCCATTCATGGCATTAAAGGCATCAAATTCGGAAGATCATAAACTTTTTCGATAGTCATCATAGTCATCATACTCATCTTGAAACTCATGGCCACCACCACCGAGCAGTTAGCGGACTCATCAAATGGGTTAGCAACCACCTCATCATCGAATCGAATCGAAACCACAATATCTCCCACTTTAGAAAAGGATTAACTCTCTTAGTAGAAGAGGCGGGTGGAATACAAGAATCACTAGTATTAGAGCCACATTCGACTCCATCTTTTTCAAATCACTCACAAGGGGTTCTTGTGATGCGATACATGTCTTAGTAGACTTATCTTCATTAACTTCCATTGAATGACCGTAATCCATCCTTGTTGGTGTCATTAGAAGGACAACCAAACGCATCCGTATATTCCTTATTAAGAGCATCAAACGGTTAGATGTAGAAATATTAGTTCCACTTCGAACTAGCCACATGAAGCATTCTTCTTAGTGACTTCCATTTTCTTAGGTTCAGGAGGAGTCTTTTGGGTTGATATTGAAGCGCTTACCCACAACGGGTTTGGTAAACCCTCCTTGACCCGGAAAATTATACCCACTGCTTTCCTTCTTCTTGTTAATAACATCTTGAAACCATCATTAACACACTTAGTAGGGTCGAGCAAGAGGTTCAACAACTTTAGGACATTCAATAAGAGTATGACCAAAAATCTTACATTTATCACAATGAGGTGGTTTCCACTCATATTCAACCCGTATCTTCTCGATGGTCGAACCCGACCCATCAAGTAACGGTATCTCAACAAGAAGATCGTCCCTAAGCATCTCATCCGACTTCACTTCAATCATGCATCTAGCAAAGCTACTACGGCCCCACGAGTCTTTACACATTTGGCTAGTGAAAGCATCTAACCTTTTGGGTGTGCCTATCAATGTGGCAAGGAGACTAAGGCCATCATCAGAAAACATAGCAAGAGGAACATCATGGAATTTAACCCACACCGGGATGTTGGTCAAATCATCTTTAAGTAAGTTGGTGTTCAATGTCCATGGTTTAAGAATAATAGGTACATTTCTAATCAACCAAGGACCGTTTTCAAGAACATCATCAACACCTTTCTTGAATTGAACTTAAAAGAAGAACCCTTTGCATTCATCATTACCTTTTGTATACCAAACTTAGCCCACGCATTGCGAACAAAGTAATCAACAACAGAAAAGCAAGTCGTTGACCAAGGAAATACCCATACAAAGTATTCTCAAACCTAGAGTTCACCTCTTCAACAACTTTCATCGGGACAGAAAGGTCCACACCATTAGCTTTTTTATCACACTCCAACCTACGAAAGTTTGACGTGTGTTTCTTAGGTTCAGTAGAAGTAACACCAGCAAATGATGTAGAAGGTTGTTTCAAAGCATACACACCAACCTTCTCAATGCGTATAAATGTTGATGTGGTGCATAACCAAACCCCTATAGTATTAGGAATTTAGGATAGATTATACCTGATTCGATCGAACCTAACTAAAGCAATCTTTTCTGGATCAACGAGATTAATGGTTTAGCCTAATTAATGAACACCTCTTTTAGAGTTTTGTGTTGCCATCTTATTTTTATATATGTATCTAACATACTTTTGAATTATGTCTTTCTGGTGTATTATTTGATCATTTTAACCAAAGAAGGGGTATAATGGTCAAATAATACACATAATTGGTCATACGATACAGAAAATAAAATAAAATTATGCTGCATAAATCTAGAAAACAAAATGATTACACAAAACTATAAAAAATGACAAGTAAACCACATCTTTGTTAGTAATTAGCTCTTAAGAGAAAATAACCATCATTTTAATGACTATCAATAAAAATCAATGGTAATAATTTACCTATTCGTTTTCAAACCTTAAATAATTTTAAGTATAAGTAACACATTTTTTCGGTATAAGTATAACATATATTTAAAAAACATTTACATCTAGGTAACTTACTCGAACAAAATTACCTAGATGATTAAAATTTTACAATTACATAAAATGTTGTACTACTCAAGCTTTTAAAATGTTATTTTAGAATTGAACATTACTCATTCTCAAGTTTTAGGCAAAAATATATTTGCTTTGTATATAGTAAAGAAGAGTAAGATATTTACTCATCCCTTTAGGGCCTCTTCTTTTTGTCTTAGTTTTGCACCCACTTGCCCACCGGATTAGGGATTGTTGCAGACTTCTTTTCCATGCTTGGTATTTGGATGATGGTACGATTATCGGTGACACTAAAGAGGTAGCTAAAGCCTTAGATATTATCATGGCTGAGGGCCCCCACCTGGGCCTTGAACTCAACATTAAGAAAACAGAAGTTTTTTTGGCCCTCATGCAATGGGTTGAAGGTCAGGATGGTTTGTTTCCCACGGGATTAGGAGGCCAACATTGGGTGTGAAACTCCTTGGGCGATGGCCGGGATGCGGGGTTTATTAGTAGTTTGGGCGTGAAAAGGGCATCTCGTCTTTGTGGAACTAATGAGTCGTCTCACAGTCTGCGACCCTCAATCCCAGCTCCTTTTGCTTCGCTCATGTATGGGCGTCGCAAAGTCGATGTTCGGTCTCGAGCGTGCCAACCTATGTATATAGGGGAAGCATTCTGTTTTTGACAATGGCCTTCTAAGGCAATAGAGGCCATTGTGGTTTGTAGGGCCCTTTTTGGAGATTTTCAATGGAGCTCGCATCCCTTCCGGCCTTCAGTTTGGTGGGTTGGGTTTATGTTCGGTGAGGATGTATCTACTTATGCTTTTGTGGCCTCGAGGCGCAATCTTGAGTTCAGCAGGATCACATTCTTGAGGATGTGGTATTGATGGGGTTGACTCGATTATGGGTATTCAATGGATCGCTTGCGCATTTCCTTCCGATTTCGATCTTAGCGGTTTCTCTAACAAGGACACCGCCCACCTAAACCCCAAAATGTTTTGGCGTGTGCCACTTTTTAGTGGAATCGTCCGGAGTTTGGGAGAAGTTTGATTTATCCCCGACAAAAAGCGGTATTTGAATGTCTCAGAGCTCCTCATGCTCAAGATTTCTTGACCGTTATCCCCATTGAAGGGCTAGGCCAACATATGTCGTACCTGGTCCGGACTATCCTTAAGTACCCTAATGATCCTCTCATTTGGTGATGAGCCTTGCCCGGTCTGCCGCAAGGTTTGTTTAGATTCCTTTGGCGAGCATACGGTCCATTGCAAGGAGTTACTGGGTTTCAAATACATGCATGATTTGGTTAGGGATGTTACGTATGATGTTCTTAAGCGAGCGAATTTCTTCTAAAAAGAGGCCCCGTGAACTTTCGGCAGATCCGCTTGAAGGAGGTCTACTACGGCCGGTGATATACTTGTGTTTGGATGGGCCGGAAACATGCTTATGTGGATCTTCAGGATGTCCCTCTTGTTGGGCTAAGGGACAATGGGTTTGTTCTTTGACGATGCCGGTGAAAGCGGAATCGAGCAAAGTTGCTAAACACGAAAAGCTTGTTTAGAGAATCAACACGTATTTACCCCTTTGCTTTTGATACTTTTGGGTTCCTAACAAATGTGGAGTTTTGACTAGGGTTCAACGGGTTGTACAAGTAATTTTCACGACCCAAGTCACAAAATTTCATTTCGATAAATTGGTTTTGCCATTCAAAGGGGTTCATGCACGACTTGTTGCCCGTTTACTGCCATCTTATTGTAATCCGTTATAAAAGTTTATATATGTTAAGTTGCTAATCTTTCTTAATTATAACATACATTTATCGGTGAAATATGAACATCATTTTTGTTCTAGTTAATAGATAAAGACATAGACAATCATCTTAAACAAATAAAAGAATTCAGAGATGAATTCTTTCCGAATGATAACATATTTTAAAAGTTAAAATTCGGTTTGGTGCATGTCGATTTTAGGTCGGGACGGGTCGGTTCTTGCTCAACGCTCACCGCTGTTTTAAAAAGTTAAGAATTATATATATATACTAAGGATGGGGAGTACAAATCCCCCAAAGTAGGTGCATTAAATGCCATCTTTGTCAAAATGGCAAGAATAGTCCTTGAGGTTTAAGTGGCGTTGCAAGCTAAGTCCTTTGTAAGTTTGGCAAAATGGCAAAATAGTCCACAAGTTTAAGTATGGCAACAATAGTCCCCGAGATTTAAGTGTCGTTGCAAGCTAAGTCCTTTGTAAGTTTGGCAAAATGGCAAAATAGTCGCGAAGTTTAAGTGTCGTCATAAGTAAGTCCTTTCAGACGTTTAGCAACACTTCCATGCAGCAACGCCAGGATCACCACTCGTTTATATTAATTTTCAAAAAGGTAGTCACATTGAGGTTTTTTTGTTTTATAATCAACCACAGATGAGTACCCATACGAAAACATAATACTATTCCTTCGATGTATGGTCCCATTACACTCTAGTATATATCCAAGGAAGATTTAACTTCTTTGGCCTATGTGGGAATATGAATACAAGGTTGAACTCATTTTAACAAAACAATAATAATCCATACGAGTTATTGGTTTATTATATAGAGCATTAGTATTTTAAAGCTACTATTAGTTTTTACGTAAAGGTTTAGATACGTTTATTAAGTGACGATGGAATTTGATCCGGAGAGTCTCTTTGGAGTACAAATTTTATGACTGGTTTCATATGAGTTTACTTTAATATTTTCGCTCTTTTTTTATTGACTCGTAGTATATCCATTTTGAGTTCGCTAATAAGCTTGTTATTGAGCTTATTAATAAGCTCACCTATAATATAAATGCATAATGTATTATATAAAGTACCATAATTCACATGGCTGATTGTAAAACCAAATAGCTTATTGGATTAAACTTATTCAACGATCCTTCCTAAAGTACCACAATTCACAATGCTTATTCAACAAGCCATGAAGATTAGAAGATACATCAGTCGTTGCAAATTGCAATAAACGCTTATGTATTGTAAAGAATAGTAAGATATTTAGTTAGATAAACATATGGACAATCTTCTTAAACAATAAAAGAATTTGGAAAATTAGTTCTTTTCGGATGATAACATATTTTAAAAAGAATTAGAACATATATCCAAGGAATCACTTGTTTGGCCAATGTGGGATACAAGGTTGAACTGACTTTAACTAAATACAATCTATACGAGTTATTGGTTTATTATAGAGCATTAGTATTTTTAAGCTGCTATTATTTTTTATCTAAAAGTTTAAACACGTTTATTAAGTGACGACGCAACATTCGGAGATCCTCAACGGAGTAGAAATTTTATGACGGGTTTCATATGGGTTTACTCTCGGTTTTTTGTTCTATTTTGTTTGGTTGTGGTGTGGAAAAATCGGCAATAATGCAACTTGTTTTGTATTTCTTGAATGGGTGGGGTTATTTTGACTGTGCCTATTTTTTTAGAAAAACACTCCCTAATTTAGGGGTAGTTTTTGTCCTCTTTGTCCTCCCTCTCTCTCCCACATGCAGCGGCTATGGGTCCCCCACACGCTGGTACTAATTTTTATTTTTATTTTTATTATTATTATTATTTTTAATTTAATTGTGTAGTGTTTAGGTATACGTATAATGTATTTATTTGTGTAGTGTTTTATATGTATAGTTTTTAATTGTGTAGTGTTTTTTATATGGTATTTATTTTACGTTACTTTTATAAACTTTTTTATAATTTTTTTAAATTTCTTATAAATTTTTATAAAAATTTATAAAAAGGTTTATAAAAATTTATAAAAAGTTTATAAAAGTTTATAAAAGTTTATAAAAAAGTTTAAAAAAGTTTATAAAAAGTTTATAAAAATTTATAAAAAGTTTATAAAAAGGTTTATAAAAATTATAATAAAAGTTTATAAAAATTTAAAAAAAAGTTTATAAAAAGTAACGTAAAAAGTTTATAAAATGTTTTATTGTTATTGTTTAATTAAATGGAAACAATACACAAATAAATACTCTACATATAAAAACACTACACAAATAAATACACTATATACATATAAAAACACTTCACAAATTAAATATACCACACAAAATAAACTATACACAATTAAATAAAATAAAAAATAAAAAATAAAGAGAAAAGGACAATGGTGCATGGTTGCCGACTGCTGACTAGGGGGGCCTATTAAGGAGGGTCCAAGGGGTAGACCCCGTTCCAATAGTACAACCCTTCTTGAATAACATATATGCCCGTGAAGTTAATTAGGAACATGTAGAATGGGTCAAATCATATTGTACTTCTAAACAAGATACTACAGCTCCGAGTTTGTGGTTGTGGTTGATGAGAAATGACCAGCTCATGAGAGTTTACCCCTTTTAATGCTCTGGTACCTTTTAACGCCTTCGGAAAATGACACCACCGATTCAGATGCAGAGTTCGACAATTAACTGATCACGTGCTTATCCTTATTTGTGACTGGTCTTTGACCACTTTCATAGTTGTAGTACATTTCGAATAATATTACAGTTTTTTGTTTGAAATCCTCATGTTTGGATGTGGACAATTTTTCTGCACGTTACACCATGTTTTCTAGCAAATATTTTACAAACACTAATTTTTAGCTTAGTTATGTTCCTTTGAGTTTGTTAATTTTGTGTTGACGTAGAAACAGATCCTTGTTATTGTTTGCGAGGAACATAAGAAGAAAACACAAGGGCTTCAAAATGTGAATTATGCATCTTATACTCGAATCGTAAATAATAATGATGTCTACTATAGGTTCAAAATGTTAAAAAAGACTTCATGTTTACTTTCAAAGCTAATATGGTTAGTTGTAATTCATTAGTGACTACTTGTTGTGAATGAAACCAAAATATTATGATAAAAATCTATCTAATTTGAGGAAGCATTAAAATGTATAAAAAAATTAATGAAGACGAAATTGAACTTAGGACCTTTCGTATAAAAGCCACAATACTTACCAGCAAGCCACATTAACATCATTACATACATATCATTTCATTACACAAATATTATTTGGGTAAACATGGACCCTACTTTTTTGATACACAATAAACTAAACATGGGCTTACCCCAACTAAACATCATAGTTTGAGACACATAAAAATAAGAAAGCAAATAAAAATATAAGACGGTGTGGTGTTTTGGGTTTTTACATTATTTAAAAACAACTGATGTGAAGTGATGATTATCCAAAATGAAAAGATAGAAAAACTTGCCTATTTCAAAAACGTTATGATGGTAGTCTGCAAGGAATGGAACCATAGACCTTACAAGCAATGTTTTGAAACTTGGGTCGATCCGGCCGGGTTAACCGGTTCCGGCCAAAAACCCGGGTTTTTAAAAACAGGTTAACCGGTTAGACCCGCCGGGTTTTAAGTGACTCGGGTCAAACCGGTTCTCGACCCGTCCGGGTTTGAGTTTTATCATTTTTTAAATAAAAAACCGGGTTGAACTGGTTGATTAAAAAATACTATTTTTAAGAGAAACCGGTTGTCGCAGCGGTCGAATCCCAGAATTCGATATGGCCGGGTCGATTGAAAACCCAGTTTTCAAAATATTGCTTTCGAGTAAGTGATGCATCATTTACCAACAGACCACCTCTCAACACATCATTCATAACTTCGTGCAATCTCTACTTTGAGTAAAGCATGCATGCTATTTCTTAAAGTTAGAAATTCTTATTTGAGTAATGTGTAATCTCTATAATATCTTTTAGAAAACAAGTTTAAATGACAACTTTTTAAAATTTAGCCAATAAAGTGTTTTTTTAAATGCTATACACGTTTACAGCTTTTCAACATTTTAAAATGATAGCCAGAGCATTGTTTACACAACTAAATGTTTTTCAAACTTTACTAATTTCTTACCACTATCCAGATGGACACTCGTTGTAAATACATAGTTAGGACCATGTGACTTTTTCTAAATTAGAACGTATATTAAAAAGAATTGTAAATACATAGTTAGGACCACGTGACTTTTTCTAAGTTAGAACTTATATTAAAAAGCATCAGAGTTTATGTTAATTCTCAAGACGCAAGCGAGTATGAAGCTTTTTGTTTTATACTCAACTTCATAATCGACCACGTTTTGAAAACGTAACATTATTCTCAACATGTATGGTTCTTATATGTTGTGGTATATAACCAAGGAACATTTCACATCTTTACCCTATGTGGGAATGTGTGAGATGTAAGGTTGAATTGATTTTAATCATATGATAATAATTTATACGTACGAGTTATCTTTTCATTACGAGTGTTAATTGTATTTTAAAGCTACTTCGATAGTTAATGCCAAAGTTTAAATAGAGATCATCTATGTAGTACAAGTTATATCACTAATCTAATTTGGGTTTACTCTCTTATTTTCGTTCTTTTTGGTTAGTTGTTGTCTTATGTAATGCATCTCGTTTTTTGTTTTTTAAATTTACATGCCATGAAGTTGATCAAGTGTGTCGTTGGTAATGTAAAGAAATTTTTGTGTGTCTAAATAGCTCGAGAAACTCACTCGATCTAATTGTTTGTCCTTTGTAGTTAAATTATGTTGTAGTTTTTATGATAATATATAAGTGTATACTTCCTATGTTTTGATGACTATTGTAGTCTTATGCTATGCAAGTAGCATGATACAAGCACTGAATTTGTTAAATATACTTACATATCATTATAACAATTTTTTTATATATAGAAATTAGCTGGTGTAGCACCAATAGGTAATTTTTCTGTTGCTGATCAAGTAACCCTATGTGAGACGTCATTAGTTTGGAATAGGCCACCCGCGTTCGTTTGTACCTTGTGAGTGCGACACATCTATCCATTTTAGATAATTCTGGCGACTCGCGTTCGTTAGTACCTTGTGATTGATAGCGTTGTACATTGGTAGGACAAAACTTTGACTCTGCCTCATATCTTTAGTCACATGAATGTCAATGGTAAGGGCTTAAAGGACAAAACTCATATGTGCTCAAGAGAGACGTTACATGGAGGGCCAAGTCTTAATTCATTTTCCTAACATGTCACAACAGATCAATATGGTCATAGGTAAGTTGAGAAAGATAGGTGAAACGTTTAGAGATCGAAATAAACACCAACGGCTAATGGATATACATAGAAGATTACTAACATTCAGTTGCATAAACATACAGACAATATTTGTACATAAAAATTTTAGAGTACCACTTTTTTTAAGTAAAACAAATAATAGAAAAAGTATTTGTTAAGTTACAACGTATATAGAAAAAGTCGTTTATATCAGTTTTTAGTTCTACGATGGATTGAGTTTATTTTTTTATTTTTTTGTTAATATAATAAACTCCGACTGCATCATATAAACGAAAACATTATATCATTCTCAACACAAATTGTTATCTTATAGAGTAGTATATAAGAGCACTTGGTATGAGGCGCCATTGAATTGGTGCCAACCTTACCGGCCAACATGTCAAACTTGTCTTGCAATCGACTTTTTTGTGTTTTGAGCCACCCACTACTCAAGCCAAATGCACATTTTGTGTGTGTGTGTGTTTTTATTGTGAGTGAGGTATATATTGGTGGGGTATTTTACGAGACCTACAATTAATGTTAGTGGTGTGTTATGAGGAGGTTGTTTGAGTTATTGGTGTGTTATTGGGAGGTGTATGATGTGGCGGGGTGACATACAAATAACGTGTTATTGGAGTCGCTGCATCCAAGGCTTCTAACCAAAGAAGATTTCACTTCTTTCACCTATGTGGGACATATAAGGTTGAACTAATCTTTAGAAATGTAGGCAAAGTTTGAATACACTTGTTAAGTGACTACGCAAATGGATTCAAAGCTAGGTCCTCTATGAGGTGCAAATTTTATCAAGGATTTCAAGTGAGTTTACTCTCATATGTTTCTTTCTTTTTTGTTTGAAAAGTTGGCGATAATGCAACTCGTTTTATGTTTCATGAATTTCATGCCATGAAGTTAATTAGAGATTCAACGCTGCAAATAGTTTTGTTTAAGCGATTAATACGTTAAATTTTCAAAGGCTCAGTTAGATGTATTTGGACGTGCAAGCTTCAGGCGGGCTTATTGGTCGCTAAAAAATGTGAATGACCATTGGAGTATGGAGTGGATGATCAAGAACGGTTATATTAACCTTTAGAAAAAAATATTGTATACTTCAAAAATTGATTTAAACATACAAGCATACACAGTACCATAGGCTTATGCTCGAAAAGATCGACAGCTTCTACACTATGTGCATTGAGTTAATCACAAAATAATGTATTCACCAACGAGTGAAAAGGTTCCATTAATAACATTTCAACAATAGTTTCATTATTTATAAGTGGTTTCTTGAATCTTTTGTATATTTGGTAAATAGCAAATTGTAGTGCAATCGTGATGTATATGCAAGTTGGAAGGCAACTAGGCAAGTGTGAACTTTATAGTTGTCCATGGCCCATTTTTGACAAATAAGTTATTGCACGCGAATTTGCTAGTCCTCTTTTAAGCTCTGATTAAGATTTTCAGAGGTACTTATTTTTCCACTTATAAATTCAGGAAAATTGTGAACATTGTCTTTCTGGTGGACCAGTCGATCAAACAACCAAGTAGTTAATTGGGCTGCTCGATTTGTAATACTTGCTAAGTATGCTTAGCATTGTGAATGTTCATGTTCCAAGGCCTGCTAACCACAAATTAAAATTATCAACAAAAGAGATGCTGTTTTTAAGACAAAGTATAAATGTAAAAAAGTAAAGTAACTCCCAATACCGTCTTTCACGGGTTATGGGTACCCAATATCGTTTCCGGTGTTTGGGGGAGGTTAAGATGTAGAAAGCCTTGCCCTGCCATGTAGAGAGGCTTCTTGGGGCCTACCAGGTAGAAAGGACCCGTGCCTTTGTAGGAGTGAGGATCGAACCGACGACCTCGGTTGAGAGGCAAAGGGTTTTTTCCAACTGATCCAACCCTACTTGTTAGGACTAAAATACCCTCGACTATATATCAAAAATCAAACATTGACTTTGGCATTAGTGGTCAAGGGACTTGTTTGGCATTAAAAATTTTGGACCTCTAGCGATGAAAATGCCTAGGTTTGGTTCAACGTGATGCCTGTGTACAAGATTAGGGACGAACGATGTATTTTAGTCTTTTTTTATCTTATCTATACTACTTTATAAAGTGTTTAGGATTTTCTAATTAAATAAGTCTTAATTTTTTTAGGACCAAAAACATTTCTTTAATAGAAAATTAATAAGCCATTAGTTAATGTTATTCACCATATAGCTTCGATTGACAAATTTTATAAATAAAAAGTAACGTCCCTTCATATATGTTGTAATAGCCTTCAAATATTTATAGAGTCCATTAATATTGTCACATATTCATAGTAGACATTAAGTGTCGACTAAGAATAACACAAACCCCATGGTATATGTTCAACTTAAAACAAACACCAATACAAAACACACTCTCTTCTTTTTCCGAGCACCGATAAAAAAAATACACAAAATTAAATAAATCTACTCTCATCTTAATGTTCGGTTACCTACGGTAGAAATAAATAAGCTTTGCTTCTCGGATTATAGCAATCGAATGACAACTTTTATTTGGATATGAAATAGTTTGCATTGCTATTGCTTATAGTTATTTAACTAAAAGTTGTCATTCATTCGTAAAGTTACTGTTAGAAAAAACGTATAAATGAAAAAAAAAACATTTGCTCGCCATAATATACATCAGGTATCCGCCGCTGCATTGCGCGGATACGCTTATAGTGTATATACACTTTTATATAAATTGCGTAAAAACAAATTTTGTGGTAAATAGTAGGGGTGTGCACGGTCGGAAAACCGGACCGGACCGGCCAAGACCGGACCGGACCGAAAACCGAGTTCGCCCAAAACCCTAGACCGAGACCGGACCGAATGTGGTCGGTCCGGTCTCGGTCCGGACCGGACCGAATGTGGTCGGTCCGGTCTCGGTCCGGACCGGTCCGGTCGGTCTTTCGGTCGGTCCGGTCCAACAAGGTCAAATTCGTCGGTTTTGGTCGGTTTTGGTCCGGACCGGACCGGACCGAGGACCGATTATCCCAAAAGCCGAGACCGCGGACCGGACCGAATGTGGTCGGTCCGGTCTCGATCCGTGTCGGTCCGGTCGGTCCTTCGGTTGGTCCGGTCCGTTCGGTCGATATGCTCACCCCTAGTAAATAGTAATGAATAAACACAAAACGAATCTTTTTATCATGAAGGTACATAGAATAATTATGTCGTATTTACATTGGTTTAGCTTCTTTTGCCGTTTCCAAACGATGATTGGCTGTTGAGTAGCCAACAAAAATACTTTGTGCAACATTCAAAATCCAATTTTTCTAAAAAGGAAAATTAAAAATAAAAAGTTAAATTGTTGGCCATTCTTGCATGACTGACCGAGTTAGATAGATAAAAAAAAAAAAAAAAAAAAAAAAAAAAAGGTTGTATGTTCTTGTCAATAACACTTTGTAATTTAATTAATGCAAATTTAAGGATCATTAGGTTCAAGAATCCTAAAGAAGTTGGAGGGCCACACCTTAATTCATTCTGCAGGATGAATATGGCATACGCTCGGTAGGGTTAGGTAAGTTCAGGTGGATCGGTGAAACATTTCTATTGAACATCGATCACATATTCTAAAAAATCTCTAGTTAACAATCAAATTGAGAATGATTGTATGGTTACGTGTTTGTGTTATTATAAAGATAAATAAAAGATTACTATTTAGTTATATATACATATGGACAATCTTTGTAAATAAAAAAAATTTAGATTACTCATACTTTAAGTGACAAAAATACTAAAAAGTCAAGAATTTTATATTTATTTTCATACAAATATGGATATCAGGTTTGACATTTTTAGTTTATCATCAACTTCATAAACACATGTATCCTCAAACATAGTAATATTCTAGACATGTATGACCTTCATTCACTATAGTATATAAAAAGAACTATTTCACTTCTTTAATCTATGTGGGACGTAAACTTAGACGGTTTTTGTTTAAGCTTATATAGATTTAAGTTCGTTAGTTGATCTTCTCCTTTCCAAAGAAAGTGAGAATAAAATTTACTAAAAGGAAGCAAAAACCATTGAAATAAATCTTGTTTCTCACAAAAGTGGATGTATATCTATATTCGAGCAATCATTTGACGTTCTTGGACCAAAGTTTAAATATAGTACTACTACACTCATTAAGGAATGACATAATTTGAGTGATTTCATATGGGTAGTAATCGAGTTAAGAATTTGCAATAAGGCAACTTTTTTTTTTTTTTTTTTTTTTTTTTTTTTTTTTAACTACATGCCATGAAGTTGTTGGTAATATAAAGTAAGTGTGTGTTTGGTATCCGGAATGGAATCAAGATATGAATTTTCATTCCAATAATGTGTTTTTAAGATGTAAATCTTCGAGATATGAGAATGAAATATATATATGCTCCATATTCCATATCACTCAAAAAGGGAAGGTATGGATATTTTATTCGTGAGAGCCCACGTTATATTTATACTCATACCTATTGTGATTCATGACGACATACCAAACCAGCCAAAATTTTGGTGTCTAAATTGGTCAGGAAACTCACTCTGTCTTTATGTCACTTATAGTTGAATTTTGTTATAGTTGATGAAAAATTTTAGTCCTATGTATCATAAATTAAGTACAACTCGATAGTTATATTCACAAAGTATAGATAAAATCTAGTTCTAATTTATTAATGTTCGTGTAAAAATGAGCTGATATTGCGCCCTTATAGAGTCAACAACAATTCATTTGTCGTGTAAATGAAATTCAGAATCGAAATCGCGAGCCTATATTTATTGTTTTATTGTGCGAGAGAATGTACCAAGACTCCTACAAAGTCTTGCAAGATCCATATTCCTTCATCTTTGTGGTGAGGTACCAGTATACGTTGTTTGTTTTTGTGGCAACTAAATTATTCTACTCTGCAAATAGTTTAGTTTAGCATTTAAGATAAGCTCGGTGGATAAAATCTATCGGCAATCTTTGTTTTATTGATTGAGTTACCCTTTGCGAAAAATCAATAGTTTTGGTTAGGTGAACCAAACTCAAACTCGGGGTTTCATGAGTTTTGTTAGTTGGATAACTTTGGTGACACACATAGGTTGGTACCTTGTGATTGATTGAGCTGTACATTGGTAGGACACAATTGTCACTCTATCTCTTGATACCATCACTAGAAACTAAAGCAACAAAGAGAGCTCAAATTACCAATGTTGTGCCATAGTTACAATTTTTATTTATTTATTTATTTATTTTGGCTAATATAATAAACTCCAATTGCACCATGTAACCGAAAACATTATACCATTCTCAACACGTATTGTTATCTTACAATGTAGTGTATAACCAAAGAAGATTTCACTTCTTTCACCTATGTGGGATATATGAGGTTGAACTAATCTTTAAAAATGTAAGCAAAGTGTTTGTGAATAAGTTTACTTGACTTTGTAGTGACATCAAGAGTTTTTCTTTAATTTTATTTATTTTAAAGTATACCGAAATAGAAAAGCGGTGAATGATGTATGATGACGAATTGTTAATTTCGTATATTAGTAAAAAGAGAAATCTCAAAGAAAAAATGAATGTAAAAAGTAAAAGAGTATATGGCCTTTGGGAATTGAACTTTAGATTTTTAGGGGGCGTTTGGTTGAGGTAATTTGGAGTATATTGGGGTCACTTGCATTTCAATTTCTTTCAAATATCATTTTTGGTAACTCAAATGGGGGCATTTAAAGTAATTTACAATTCCACGAATTGAAAAAATGGAGAGAATTAGAATGCTTCCAAAAAGTGAATAATTTTAATTTACTTGAAAAAAATTTATAAACTTTTTTTCTTATTGTTTTTTTATAAACTTTTAAATAGAATATTTATGAAAGTTTTTATAAACTTTTTTTTTATAAATTTTATTTATAAAGTTTTTTTATAAAATTTTTTTAAAACTATTTTTATAAATTTTTATAAACTTTTTTTTAAAAATTTCTTATTAATTTTTTATAAACTTTTTTATAATTTTTTTTATAAATTTTTTATAAACTTTTATTATAAATTTTTTATAAACCTTTTTTATAATTTTTTTTATAAACTTTTAAATAGAATATTTATGAAATTTATATTAAAAAATAAAAAAATATTTATAAATTTCTGTCAACCAAATATGCGAAGGTATTTTAAGTTCCGAAATTTTAAATTCTCAATAATTTAAATTTTCTAAAATTTAAAATTCCGGAATTTCAAATTACCCCAACCAAACGCCCCCTTAAATATTAAAAGTAAAATAGTATACGGCCTTTAGAATATGTATGTTTACTTGACTTTATAGTGACTGGGCATGTATTCGACCAATATATGAAAAAATATTTGCATGTGTCTATGACACTTTGTATTTTATAGTAATGCAAAATTTAGGATCATTTGGTTCAAGAATCCTAAAGAACTTGGAGGGCCACAACTTCATTCATCCTTCAGAATCAATATGGTGTTGCACGTAAGGTAGGGGTTAGGTAAGTTCAGGTGAATCGGTGAAACGATTAGGTTGAATACCTATCACATGCTCTAAAAAATCTCTACTTACCAGTTAAATTGAGGATAAGGCTATGGTTACGATTTATTACTAAATATTCACTTATGTAAACATATGAACGATCATTGTAAATAAAAACTTTAAATTACTCATCGTTTGAATTACAAAAATACAATGTAAAAAGTGAAGAATTTTATATTTATTTTCAGATATACAGTAAAACCTCTATAAATTAATAGTGTTAGGACAGAGATATTTTATTAATTTAGCGAGATATTATTATATCGATAAATTAATAATTTATTAATTTAAAGAGGTTTTACGTATTTAATTTTAATTTTCAATCCAATATCTTGGTGGATTCTGATATATACTCATTAGAGACGAAAAATAAATTTGAAAAACAAGTTTCAATTAAAAATTTTCGAATTCACATTCACACTTTATGAAAATAAAATTAACACTTTTTGTTGCAATACGAGAAGACAACGCCTCAACTCTTTAGTGCAATAAGAAGATTTTAAGATAAACTCAATATAAATTTGAAGTTCAATAAAAAAGCAAGTGATTATGGATTTTTTTTATTAAACAATCTTAGAATTTTGAAGTGTATCTCTCTCGCACAAACATATATACGTATATATGGAATTTTTAGTAATTATTAATTTATTGTTTTGTTAGGACTAATATATATAGACTAAGGTATCAAAAAAAATTATTATCTTATAATTTTATCGATTGGGGTCCAAATTTATACTAGTCCCAAGTTGGGACTGGATAAATTATTAATTTTATCGAAGTTATTAATTTAATAAGGTTTTACTGTAGTTTAGAATTTTAGGGTGCGTTTGGTTTGTCGCTATGAATCATAATGGGTATGGGTGTTGATATAGAGTGGAATGATAATGGAGGGTATGAAGAAACCACCCACACACATAATATATCAGAAAACCTTCATATTAGGGTATCATCATTCCATTGTGGTGGGCCTCATAACCAACCAAAGAAGATTAATGGCTTTCAAAGTCAAAGACTCATACCCATATACCCCAACCAAACAGGCCATTAGTTTTACAATCAACTACATAAACAAATGTATCCGAAAACATTGTACAATTCTGGACACATATAATGCTCATTCACTATAGTATATAAACAAAAAAGATTTCATTTCTTTAACCTACTTGGGATGTAAACTTAAAGAGTGGTTGTTGAAGCTAATATAGATTTCATTTCATTAGCCTTTCCAAAGAAAGTGACAATAAAATTAACTAATAGGAAGCAAAAACCATTGAAATAAATCTTGTTTGTGACACAAGTATATCTATATCTATACTACATTAAAAGGAAAAATAGTCAATTGGTCAAATGTTCAAAAAGTGAAATAGTGAAATTGTGGAAAAGTGAAATTCTTTCATGATATCTTTACATGGAAACTATTTAATTTGATTTTGCATTGTAACTATTCAAATGATGAATCTATAAAAGGAAATATTGAAACAATAGGCTGACTTCTATACAAGCATCGTTTCCCCCGAATTAATAGGCAATCTATAAAACTGAATTAATAGTCTATAAATAATGGTTAATGATATCATTCTATTAACGGAAAAGTTGACTTCTTTTTATACGCCTAGGCTGATTGACTTCGTTTGTAACTTATATGATTTTATAAAACAAACATGGCAACACAACTGGCATGTTCATTCCTTAAAAAATCTGACCTAAACCATTTCTCTCTTTACAAAACACTCGACTCTCTTTCTCACACGCTAAACAAAACCTCTCTCTCTCTCTCTCTAAACATCACCCCTACAGCCGCCGCCATCGTATCTGCCGTCTGCCGAGGTCACCACAATCTTATGGTTGTGTAAATGGTTTCGGTCGGCTAGGTGGACACGGTTGGTCACGGTGGTTTTGGTGTGTTTTTGCAGATTATGAGAAAGAAGTGGTGGTGGTTTCGACGGCTTATGTGGTTTTCGTGGTTTTGTGTTGTAAGTTTAGGTTGTTGTTTAGATCCTTATTTCTTTTAATATTTGGTGTTTTTGCGATGTTTATGGATCTTTATATTTTCTAATATAAGGCTCTTTGACGAGATCTTTATGAATCTATGATATGAAGTTTTTGTTGTTTTCGTTTCGGTGGTGCTTGATATCAGTTAAGTTGCGGTTTTGACATTTTTTGTAGAGCTGTTGACTCTTATTGATAGATCTTTTAAGTTGTAATGGGCATGTTTTAGTTCCTTTTGATAAATATTTCAAGTTTTCATAAGACTCTTTATAGTTTTTTTTTGAAGCCAATGGTATTATTTGAGGCTCATTTGTGAGGCTAAGGGGCATGTTTGAGGCTCGGTTTGGTTGTTTTGTGTGCTTCGATGGGTTTGATAGGTTCTCTCGAATCCGTTGACGGGTATTATGAAAACTTTGGGCTTATTGATGTAGTATAGAGTATAAGAAAACCAAATATCTTACGAGGCTAGATCTATAGTTATTATTTGATATGTAATATCTTACGAGGCTATGATGACAAAATCTTAACATGAAGTTATAGTGATGATTTAATTTTGGCGGGGCAAACTTGGATGAAGGTATTGCGTAGATTAAAATCTCCATAATGCAACTTTCATTTTTGCAGCCAAGAGTCCAAGACTCATCAATCCAACTTTTCTTTATAAAAAAAATAGTCTGAGCCTATTTTTTGGAGTTGAACTTTTAGTATTTTGAAGAATTTTTAACTTTTGAAAAATCTCCAACTAAAAGTATTTGATTTTCTATTGTTTGAGATTTTGTAAAAAAAATTAGTTTTGGAAATACAAAGTATTTTAATCTGGTATTTCGTGAATATTTTGAAGTTTACATAAAAAGGCTATTATTGCAAGTATGTAGTCAACTTTAAATTTGCAAGCAAGGCTACGGTACTCAGCTTTGGTATACAGTGGGTGATGTTTAGGCAGATTAATACAACCAATAGGTGGGATAGATATGAGATCTTCTATTCTACTTTGACTATTTTTAAATATGAATTTTAACATGAAATTTAAAATTGTAAAAAGGTACAAGAAAGTAAAGTATTAAAGGAGAAAAAAGTGATAGATCGATTAATGATTTATATGGAAACAACTTTGAGTTCTTTGTTTAAGTTGTATCTTGGTTGAGTTATTGGTATGGGAAGATGAATTGAGCTAGGCTTCTTAAAACAAAAATAGATAAGTCAAAGGGATTTTCCATCTTAATAAAACAATGGTAATATGATGGGTTACTCCATCTTTATGGTTTAATATAATGTCTTCCATTAATGAACACATACATTAGAAATAAAAATTAATTGACCAAAATTCAATATTTTTGTGAAGATGTTCAAGTCCCTATCAATTCATTTAACATGTCAGCATGCTTTGAGGTTAGTACAAAGAGTTCTTTTAATGTAATTTCTAATTAAAGAGATGTTAGAAAAAGAGTCTCATGTTAGCGGCAACCTAAAACACCACCCTCCCAAAGAATCCACTAACACGTGTGTGTGTATATATATATATATATATATATATATATATATATATATATATATATATATATATATATATATATATATATATATATATATATATATATATATATATATATATATATATATATATATATATATATATATATATAGGGGACCTTTATTTTGAGAACCCTTAAGTGTTAGAGAACTATGAAACCCTTCTTAACCAATGAGATTTTTAAAATATTAAAAATTATTATTAATTCAAAAGGGTATTATAGTAAAATACAATTTTTATATTATTTTTTTTTTATTAAATCCCGATTTTAATCATTCCTTAATTTTCGAATTTTTTTTTTTTTTTTTTTTTTTTTAAACATGTTTTCATAATCTTACAGTGCATGCATGTTTTGTTTTTTTTTGTTTTTTTTTTTTTTTTTTTTTTTAATAAGATACATGTTTGTTTTAAAGCACGTGCATGTATGTTTTTTAAATGAGGTGCATGTATTTTTAGTAAAGTACATGTATGTTTTTTTGCTAGCATTATTTTTTTTGAAGTTTGAAGCATAAATTAAAAACATAAACCATTATAAAAGAAAAACAAGATTCATATACTTAAATGTTACATTTCATTTAATTACAAGTATAAAAACACATATGCAATAATCAGATATCTTCAAAAAGTCGCAAATTATCTTCATGCATATTTGTATTCATCCACTTTCGGTCTTCAATGATATCGTTATTTTCATCAATCGAAACAAGCATGCACAAAACAATTAAACCTCCACCAAATAAAAAACAAAATTAATCATAACTATCATAACGATATGCACAATCTTGTGTATATCAAACATATTTTTTTAATCATAAACAACCATAAAAACATACATGTTCATGAGAACGTGTATGTTTTCAAAACAGAATTGTTGTCAAACATAAGTGTTTTGAAACATGCATGTTTTGAACCATAATTGTATTGAAGCATAATTGTATTGAAACTATTAGATATGAATGAAGATAGAATAAAGTCATACCAACAGTTGACTACTAATAAACTATTAAACATAAAAAAAAAAATCAAAAACATAAATTTTTAAAAGCAAAATATGTTTAATAACACAAGTTTTTTTTAGAACATACATGTTTTTAAAACATACATGTTTAGAAGCATTCAAGTTTTAAAACATACATGTTCCAATTAACCATATCTAAGCACACAAAAATAAACTATAACATACTCTTTTTCCTTTATATCATCCCTAAAAATGTAATTTTTCTCACTGATAATATACATTGCTTGATCAACTTTTGTTATATTCTCATTAATAAAATGCTCGTCTACATAGATCTTACAATTAATTAAAAAAAGATGGCACAACTTTTTTAAATATACTATGTTTTAGTGACCTAGAATAAATAAAGTAAAAAGAAAATGTGAACATGGCCTAGAATAACTAAAGTAAAAAAAGGCTCATCAATCAATAAAAAATAAAAAAAGCTAGCAGAACTTTTTTAAATATACATGTTATAGCAATGAATAGTAACAACATGTATGCACCAAGACAACTTTTTTAAAGCTGGCATAACTTTTTTAAAGCTAACTTTTTTAAAGGTCATAACCAAATTTTGGAAGCTGATATATATCGAGACAACTTTTTTAAAGCTGTCACTACTTTTTTAAATAAAACGTGTATGCACCATTCCTTAAAACATGTATGCACCGTTCCCTAAAACACGTATGCACCGATTCATTAACATGTATGCGCCGATCCTTAACACCGATTCATATACACTAGTTGATAGATCACCACAGCTGTATATTTGCAAACCGTAAAAAATAACTATCGAAATATTTAAAGGTCATACTAAAATAACTCTATAAACTAGTATTAAATCTTTAAAGGTGGTAACTCTATCGAAATATTTATTTATTTATTTATTTGTTCTCAAGACTTGTTGTCAAACATAAATGTTTTGAAACATGCATGTTTTGAACCATAATTGTTATGAAGCATACATGTTTTATAATTGTTATGAAACATGCATGTTTTGAACCATAATTGTTGTGAAACATGCATGTTTTGAACCATAATTGTTATGAAGCATACATGTTTTGAACAACTTATAGCCGCAAATCACATTAGTTCATTCATATCGAAATCTATATTTCGTTTCAAGATCGAAACCCAAATATTATATTTCAGATCGAATAATACTTTCTCTTTTTCAAATCAAACTTTTTCTTTTTCAAATCAAACTTTTTCAAATTAAACTTTTTCTTTTTCAAATCAAACTTTTATAAAGAAACGGACTAACCTTGCCAAGGAATATGCATAACGCAACTCTTTGAAATTCACCACCAGAAAGATCCTGAACATTTCGATCCATTAGGTCCTCGATTTCAAGAGGCTTTATGACATCCGAAACAGAGTGAGAATCATAAATGTTGACCATCCTTTTCTTTAACAAACTACTCATAACAAGATGAGACAAAAGTAAATAAAACTTATCCATAGATTTTGATCGTGAACAAGTTAATGCACTCACCTTTAGTTTTTTCCGTGATTGTGAAAGTCTTCGTCACCTAACAAAAATACGAAATAATTAGTATATAAGAAAAAAGATCTAGAACTAACAGAAAAAAACGTTTTTCTAATGAAGTAAAATTGTTAAAAAAAATTAAAAAAAAAAAGGAAACGAAACATTCTTTATTTTTTGTGATATAAAGGATGTGCGCACGATCGCCTAGGCAAGATAGAAGAATAAAAAAGTTGAGATGGTTTCTTTGCAAGTAAGAAAAAAAATTGCAGCACTTTCTTGAATATTAAAATATACAAAAAGAAAATAACAATTGATCAAGCAAATAAAAAATTAAGGATTTCACAGATTAATTGTTGTAGGCGACGTGTATAACATAGAAAACATACCTGGTTTTTTTTTTTCCGAAGCAAAAGAAAGGACATGAAAACGATGATGATGATAGTTGTTAATGGTGGATTTTTCAGCGGGTTTGTGATGAAGAAACGGTTGTGGCGGCGGTCAGATCTAGAATAAGGGAGAAAGGCGTGTGAATGTGGTGTGTGGTTTGATGTAACTGATTTCCAGAGAATATAAATGAGTGTCAATAATATTAATGAGTTTCAATATATTTAGACACTTCCTATATTACCCTTCTTCTTTTATTTAATTATATTTTGTTTTCATTTTAATTACAAAACTGCCACATTCATTTATGACCATTGATATTATCATCCTACGGTCCAAAAAGAGTTCTCGCAGCTCACACTTAACAGTGGTTTTAAAATAAGATACACTATATATATATATATATATATATATATATATATATATATATATATATATATATATATATATATATATATATATATATATATATATATATATATATATATATATATATATATAAAATGTGTCTTGTGAGAAGTCAAATTTTGGTGAGAACGAGAAGAGATCATAGCCCTCCATCTAGTCCCTCCTTTTTAGATCTAATGGCTAAGATTAGCTAAACATTTACACTAACCAAGGGCAAATATGTAAATTACAAACAAATATCTAATATATAAAAAACACACACTTTAACTAAAAGCGAAGGTGAAA